>CP136062.1:30867757-30914537 GCA_032622095.1 Siphonodentalium dalli
TGTGAGATCTGTTGAAGAGATATTCATTGTTTAAAGGCGAAGAGTAGTTTGCAAGCGTATGGCATACTTAATGTAAATGTTTGGGTGGTTTGAATGTAAACGTTTGGGTTTAAATTTAAATGTTTGTGTGGTTTAAATATAAATGTTTGGGTTTGAATGTAAACGTTTGGGTTTAAATTTAAATGTTTGTGTGGTTTGAATGTAAATGTTTGGGTTTGAATGTAAATGTTTGGGTTTGAATGTAAATGTTTGGGTTTAAATATAAACGTTTGGGTTTAAATTTAAATGTTTGTGTGGTTTGAATGTAAATGTTTGGGTTTGAATGTAAATGTTTGGGTTTAAATATAAATGTTTGGGTTTAAATATAAATGTTTGGGTTTGAATGTTAATTGTTTGGGTTTGAATGTTAACGTTTGGGTGGTTTAAATATAAATGTTTGGGTTTGAATGTAAATGTTTGGGTTTAAATATAAATGTTTGAGTTTGAATGTTAATTGTTTGGGTGGTTTGAATGTTAATGTTTGGGTAATTATTTTTGTGAAATCTGACAATGCGCCTGGTAATGCCTTCTAAATTTAAATTTTAAAATTAGAAAAGTAATTTCAAAGCCCAATAATGACGAGCACTACAGAAGAGATGACTCTCTGATTGGACCAATTATGTATTATTTTGGCTATTTACATCACTCAACTTTGGTTAATTATTATATGTCATTTTGACCATTTTCTTAATTCCACCTTCAAATGTTAGCTAGTTCTCTCTGTTACAATTTTGATAAACAGTGGACAACAAAACAAATTGTAACGAATACTTTGATTAGGAACTCAATTTGTTCGATTGGAAAATTTTGTAAGATTTTAGAGACGGCTCCCAAGTACTTCAGCATAAATGTGCATCAATAGGTTCAGACTATTATCACTGTTCCGTGGCCTGTTATATAAAAAAATAAAAACTTTTTGCTCGACAAAATTTCAAAATTTGCCTTTTTTAATCAGGGGTTTATTTTAGGCAACGAAAATGAGCCCTATTCCCAACGGGAAAAATAGCCCGGTTTTCTTAATTTCTACCCCAAAATTACGAAGTCACAGAAAGTCTCTTGTTTTGTGAGAAAGAGACAGGACTACTTTTTATGAATATTATCATGTCCAGACCTGCAGGTTTCAAAATTATGTGAAACCTATTTTCCGTTAGCCTGGTTTGTGCTTAGGTAACCCATACCATAGGTTGGCAGAAGAGTTATATAAACTGTTATAATCACTACAACTGGTTTTATTAACTACAGATGGGGAAGGCTCATTGAACTACCGTAATAAATTTGATTGTCTCATTTTGGGACTTGATTGAGCAAAAAATTAAGGTGAGAAATAGTTATCGCGAGACCTGCATTTATAAAACTTTGGCACAACCTGTTTGCAGGTCTGGAGTACTCTTGGATAAAATAGTAAAAAAGTGATACATTACATTGCTAGTAAACTGTTTGATTCCACCGAGTTACATAATACAAATTCTTGTTTTTATATTCTTTGTATGTACATTCCCAATGATAGGCCTCTAAAGAGCTAATTCAGGGTATCTGCCCATTTCTGGTGAATGAATTCAAGGAGTTTCAAGGAGGTTCCAGTAGTCAATTCAAGGATTTTCAAGGACTGCCCTGACAATTTTCAAGGAGTTTCCAGGAGCCAACTGTTGAACATTACATGTGATACCACGTTTTTCACCATTATTTTAGCATTTTGGGCTTTTTACGTAAACAGGAAATGAAGGTCATCGGAAGCGAACGTGATTGTTTCGTTTCGTTTTTGTACGTTTTGATGTAAAACACGGGTTTCTAATGTCGAATGCCTATACAGTTAAACTTCGTTAAGTCGAACGTCGGTAACTCGAATACCCCACTTAAGTCGAAGCCATCGCCTGGTCCCGGCTGAGCTTGTGAGCAAAGCCATTAGAATAATTACGGTTAAGTCGAAGGTGGATAAGTCGAAATTCCGCTTAAGTCGAAACGAAATTTAGTCCCACCAGCCAGATTATAACACTAATTACTATGGTTAAGTTGAAGCGCCGTCGGCGACGCATCGCCATGTGATTATAACTCAGTGTGCTTCTATCATTACCCTAAAAAGCTGTGAAGTTTCCTGGAGTCTTTATTTATCCTAATGCATTGTTTATTTAACATATTAACGAGGTGTGGGGGTCAATTTCCCCTGTGAGGATTAGTAGTGTTGACAGGCGAAATGAAAACCATATTTAAACGGCCTGATACAGAGAATAATTTCATTCAGTCATGTCTTCCCAAAACGTGTGTGTTCCAAACGAAGAAATGCTATTGACAAGAAGGCTGAACTCAATTTGAATGTTCTCGATGCCATGACACTGATGCAGCAATCGTGGGCCATATCGGATCGATATGAATTCAACTGGTTGGAATTTGTGGTCACCAAATGGTCAAAACAGTCAAGTCGAACACTCGGATAACTCGAAGTAATCCAACGGTCCCTTGCAATTCGCCTTAACGAAGTTTAACTGTATAATATACAAAATACCTCGATCCAATACAATAAAAATACACTAATTACGGGTACCTGCGTTTGAAAAGCTCTGAACTATTTTTTGTCGTGTTCAATTTTATGATGCTTCACAGGGGGATCACATAATTGAAATAGACTCGAGAGAATTGGTGTTGGCGGGAAATGGAGTTACGTCCCATATACCAACAACAATACCACAATTCATTGGGGGGGGGGGGGGGGGGGGGTCACACAATTACAATTGACTCTAGAGAATTGCTGCCAGCAGAAATTCAAAATGGAGTTACTTCACATATACCAACTAAACTATCTATATTTATTGACTCCTGATGAATCAATATACCTGGGTTTTAGGGCTACACGGAATTTCATGGTTTTCAAGGGGTGGGCATTCAATTCAATTCAAGGGTTTCAAGGGCCCTGGAAAATTGATTTTCCAAATGAAGGAGTTTCAAGGAATTCAAGGAGCCGCGGATACCCTGTAATTTGCTCAATGGAAAGGGGCATGGGATCCTTTCTCAAAACTGGCAGAAAATCAGTTATTTCATCATGAGATGACGTGTGATTCCTGATCGTAAATCACTGTAGCTGCTTACCTGGGTTTTGTTCTTGCAGCCCTTGCATTCAAACGTTTGATTCCTGAGGTTAGCGATGGCGATCAGTCCACAGAAATTACAGACGTGTACCCTGTAAGGGTCAGAAGCTTCGAACAGACGTTCCCGGAGGAACTGTGCAGCACCATGAGCGATCTGACAATCTCGCTCCATCTCACCAAATCGGAGACCACCATCACTGCAAAAGAACACAAACACAATTGTAATTCATATCGAATATTTGTCCCTAAAACCAAAGCTCAAAATAAAAAAAAAAAAATTACTGACTGTCAAAATGACAGGCACCAAATGGATGGTGTTGGTCATTTAAAATTGGTGCCTGTCAAATTTTCAAATGTACTGTATGAGACAGTATTTAAATTTCGAAATGACTTATTAGTTGTCAATGATGTGCACATTTTAGTGAGCGTCTAATTGCCAGCTAGGAAAAACCCATGTAATTTTTGTTTTCAAAAGTTCAATAAATACACATGCAATTCACAAACAACATAATTATATTAACTCTGAATTAAAAAGATTTTTTTTTTACTTTCAATTTCAATGTCTTATTTGGCCAGCAGTGGCCCCTTGGACAGATACACGTACAGATTGTTTAAATATTGATACAGAAGTGCACTGACATAAGCTATTTTTCGTCGGACAATGACCATGACCAGCCGCTTATTTTGAGCCTTGCCTTAAACGCGACGGAGATGGTTGAGATGTTCTAAATTTAGGTTTCTTGTGAGTGTTTGGAAACTTTTTGCACAATGTCTGATGTAACTTCTCATATCGTGAGAACTAACACCTACAGTAATGCTCTAATTAATCGACCTCTTAACCAAAGCAGAATTATGGGTAACTTTTCAGGATTTAGTCGGAAATATGGTTTGTTGCCATTCATCGGAAAGCTCTCCCGAGAGCTTTCCATGAATGGCAACAAGCCATATTTCCGACTAAATCCTGAAAAGTTACCCATAATTCTGCTTTGGTTAAGAGGTCGATTAATTAGAGCATTACTGTATATATAGAGATCCTTTAGCATCATTAGACACATATCATAATTTTTCTCAGGGATGATGGTGCCCGAGAGAAAGTGTTTACTTTCTGTGAAGAGACGGGATTTCATTGCATTTATCCATTAGCGAATATATTCAGGACTATGTCAAGATTAATACTTTATGCATTGGTTGCCAATATCCCCTTATATAGCATATTGGGAGTCACAACATCGAGATTATACACAGATTTTATACTGGCATATAAATGTTAGGTGAAGATAACTTCCAAATAAATTATAAAACTTGCTACATCTACAGCTATCCTTAACTGACCATCTGTAACGTGGTGTTACCCCGGTAATACCACGGTAACATCACGCGGTAACCAACACCACATTAAGGTTAATGCTTCAAAACTGTGATGCATCCGGGATTTAATGCAATTAAAAGCAAAATTTCAAACAGAAATGTCACAATTACAAAATAATAAACACGTTAGTAAACGAGAGGCCGATCACGATCGGCAGATGTTTAACCCATACCTTGGCGATAGCGATCTTTTTATGAGTGCAAGAATTTCAACAATTCACAGCGTACTATTATTTATTAGTTTCATAGTGGAATCAGATATATTGAGCAACTTGCTCATTTAAACACAATAGGAAGATGGATATGACATTCGATTTCAACCTATTCGGTCACTCCAACAGAGATACATGTATGTGTGATAGATTGATAAAGATAATTATACCCAAACACAGTCAGACAGATGCACCATAGCTGTTAAAGATATAATTGTTACAATATTAACATCATAATAACTCTATTTATTTAATTCTTACAATGGAACCGGAGTCATAACAGATTATGTTGTTGTGTTAGCTGCATAGTAAAAGTTATGGGATGATTGAGATTAGAGACCAACAAACACCTGAACATCTATATAAGTGAGGGGTGTATAGACCTTGATATTAAATATGATTGATAATGGTTGGATATAAAATATTTTAATACAGAATTATCAGATAACTAAAGGAGAGATATGAGAAGGGTCAAATTGAAAATATTAGAGTCATAACATTGGATCGCGTACAGTATACATGTACCTTTAATTTTATTCTAAGCTGATCATTGGAAAGATACAATGTCTGTAACAGCAGAAATATTATTAAATATTGGGTTAATATTCTCAAAACCATTCAATCAATACCAAAATCTATACACATGAAGAATGTATCACAATCAACCTGAATGAGATTATAAAAGTGATAGGGTGAAAAATATTTGACCAAAAAGTCAGCTTCAAGAATACCAGAAACCATTATTATTATCCTGCAGCCCAAATGCAATAGAGGGAATTTCAAAATAAGATATATCCTCAAATGATGAATATTCAATTGGTGGCTTATAATTAATAGAAATTCTTAGTGAACCTGGCCTAAGGCGAAAGAGATAATTTAAAATCTGCGTATCAGATATGATGTGTCTATGGAATAGGTTAATTTTAATCCTGAAATACATGCAAGTGAAAAGTGGATCACGATCAACCTGGACATAGAATAGGAGAATGAACATATGATGTGTGGAGAGTGTTAATCATTTTCAATGACATCATATGATGGAACTAATGTGTGGATAAATTGTTTTCTCAAGATAAGACAACAGTGTCTCTGTAAACAACAATTCTCTAAACAGCCATGCTCCAGAAAATCCTTCACATGGACAATGGACTATTTGTATTAATGCCATGAACATGTCTCAACAGGTTGGGTTAAATTACTATTGCACACAAACTGGAGTAAAGTATCATCAATCACTTAAATTTGACAGCTCTGGGAGTGTCATTTTCTGATCCCAATAAAGCAGATTACTGTGTAAAGTTGTTTGTCTTAAATTCTCACAGGGCATATACAATAGGTAGTAAATTACTTGAATTATAAAGGGCCATAACTCTGTTAAAATATATCGGATCAAACCCAAATTTGAACTTGATCTGTATTTCGGGGTGAGGACCACATGTACCAAATTTGGTGTAGATCAGATGAAAAATGTTTTGAGTTCTAAGTAAACATAAGTTTGAAAAGGGTTAATTAAACGATACCAAAAACCATACAGATAAAGAACGTGCTAAGAAAAACCTTGGTAAAAAATATGAGGCATATCAGAAGAAAACAGTTTGACTTAGATGGATCAGATAGCATTTGTGTGCAGGGTTAATTATTTTCTAAACCGATCAACCGATCGATACCAAAAACTATACAGGTGAGGGGTGTGTCATTATAAACCTACATATCAAATATGAAAACAATCGGACAAAAATTAATTTGGTTACAGCATCGGATAGCTCATGCCTATGTGCGGATGCAAAGTGTTAATAATTTCTAAACCGATCAACCGATCGATACCAAAAACTATACAGGTGAGGAGTGTGTCATCATAAACATGGGAGTAAAAAATAACTCTAATTCCCATAATACAGATTTACTGCTCTCAGAGCTAAACTGATACCACTGGTAATTAATTGTAGACTGCTATGGTTATCTGTTCAATTCTTAGTTGAAAAAGGGCCATAACTCTGGTATAAAATGTTGGATATAACCCATATTCAAACTTGATCTGTATTTTGAGTTGAGAAACTCGCATACCAAATTTGGTTCTGATCAGATAAAAAAAATTTGAGTTATGGCAGCATGCATGAATTCTAAGTCGAAAAAGGGCCATAACTCCATTGAAAAATATCGGATCAAACCCATATTCGAACTCGATCTGTATTTTGGTCCGAGAAACTTGCATACCAAATTTGATTCTGATCAGATAAATTTTTTTTGAGTTATGGTAGCATGCATGAATTCTAAGTCGAAAAAGGGCCATAACTCCGTAAAAAAAACTCGGATCGAACCCATATTCGAACTCGATCTGTATTTGGTGCTGACAAATTCATATACAAAATTTGGTTCCGATCAGATATAAAATGTTCGAGTTATCGCACCATGCGTAAAGTGTCTACAGACAGACAGACAGACAGACAGACAGACAGACGGACGGACGGACGGACTAACGACGAGTGGTCAATCCGGGCAACGACACTATGTTTACCATACTATGGTATGGGTAAACATAAAAATCATGCGCACTTTTTGTGAATTTGAAATAGTTTTCATTATAATCTTCCAGCCGAGTAACCCACAATGTAGCATGCCTTGAACTTCACACAATTTTAAAGTCACAATATTGTTTCAGCTGCCAATTATAAACTCCGCCCATTGGCTAGTGTCAGGCTGCATTGATTGACATTACACATGCAGGCATGAACATCAAGTGCAATGATTCTCCTTATATCTGTGTAACTTAACGAGATCCTCTCATTCTCTCAGATAATTTGTGCAATTTGGGAAACTTCTTTCAACATGAAATTGCTTGTTTTCAAGACAAAAATGGATTAGATCACTGAAGTTAATAAGGGGAGTGAAGGGTTATTAGGGGGAGTGAATGTTTAACTTGTCCTGAAGGGACTGACAATGTGAGACAAAGAATCTCCATTGCTAATTTATCTTCACAATTTATTTAGCATATCGGGTCACAGGACTGAGACACAAATCTCAGCTCAAATCAAACC
Source organism: Siphonodentalium dalli (assembly GCA_032622095.1). Classification (NCBI taxonomy): domain Eukaryota; kingdom Metazoa; phylum Mollusca; class Scaphopoda; order Gadilida; family Siphonodentaliidae; genus Siphonodentalium; species Siphonodentalium dalli. Next base: position 30,875,492 of record CP136062.1, read on the forward strand.
AATATGCAACACAGGGGTATTATGAGCCACATCGAGATTATACACAGATTTAATACCTGTAGGTATGTAAGATAAATTCAAAATAAATAACAATTCTTGCTAAATCTTCAAACTAGTGGATTTCATTGAACAGATACCAATGCATGTATTGGATTAGTTTCTCAGAAGATTTGTGCAATTTGGCACAGTTCTTTCAACACAAACTTGCTTGTTTCCAAGACAAAAATGCATTAGATCACTTAAGTTAATAGGGGAGTGAAGGGGTTATTAGGGGAGTGAAGGGTTATCTTGTCCTGAAGGGACTGACAATGTGAGATAAAGAATCTCCATTGCTAATTTATCTTCAGAATTTATTTAGCATATCGGGTCACAGGACTGAGACACAAATCTCAGCTCAAATCAAACCAATATGCAACACAGGGGTATTATGAGCCACATCGAGATTATACAGATTTAATACCTGTAGGTATATAAGATAAATTCAAAATAAATAACAATTCTTGCTAAATCTTTAAACTAGTGGATTTCATTGAACAGATACCAATGCATGTATTGGATTAGTTTCTCAGAAGATTTGTGCAATTTGGCACAGTTCTTTCAACACAAACTTGCTTGTTTCCAAGACAAAAATGCATTAGATCACTGAAGTTAATTAGGGGAGTGAAGGGGTTATTAGGGGAGTGAAGGGTTATCTTGTCCTGAAGGGACTGACAATGTGAGACAAAGAATCTCCATTGCTAATTTATCTTCACAATTTATTTAGCATATCGGGTCACAGGACTGAGACACAAATCTCAGCTCAAATCAAACCAATATGCAACACAGGGGTATTATGAGCCACATCGAGATTATACAGATTTAATACCTGTAGGTATATAAGATAAATTCAAAATAAATAACAATTCTTGCTAAATCTTCAAACTAGTGGATTTCATTGAACAGATACCAATGCATGTATTGGATTAGTTTCTCAGAAGATTTGTGCAATTTGGCACAGTTCTTTCAACACAAACTTGCTTGTTTCCAAGACAAAAATGCATTAGATTACTTAAGTTAATAGGGGAGTGAAGGGGTTATTAGGGGAGTGAAGGGTTATCTTGTCCTGAAGGGACTGACAATGTGAGATAAAGAATCTTCATTGCTAATTTATCTTCAGAATTTATTTAGCATATCGGGTCACAGGACTGAGATACAAAGCTCAACTCAAATAAACCAATATGCAACATAGGAGTATTGTGAGCCACGTCGAGATTATACACAGATTTAATACCTGTAGGTATATAAGATAAATTCAAAATAAATCACAATTTTTGCTCAATATTCATACTAGTGGATTTCATTGAACAGATGATACCAATGCATGCATTGGATTAGTTTCTCAGAAGATTTGCACAATTTGGCAAACATCTTCAAACACGACCATCTTAGTTTTCAAGACAAAACAGCATTAGATTACAACTGAATGAGGGAATTGGAATGTTTAACTTGTCCTGAAGGGACTGACAATGTGAAACAAAGAATCTCCATTGCTAATTTATCTTCAGAATTTATTTAGCATATCAGGTCACAGGACGGAGACACAAATCTCAGCTCCAATTAAACAAATATGCAACACAGGGGTATTATGAGCCACGTCGAGATTATACACCGATTTTATTCCTGAAGGTCTAAGAACAATTCAAAATAAATAATCATTTTTGCTAAATCTTCAAACTAGTGGATTTCATTGAACAGATACCAATGCATGTATTGGATTAGTTTCTCAGAAGATTTGTGCAATTTGGCAAACTTCTTTCAACACGAAATTGCTTGTTTTCAAGACAAAAATGCATTAGATCACTGAAGTTAATAAGGGGATTGAAGGGTTATTAGGGGGAGTGAATGTTTAACTTGTCCTGAAGGGACTGACAATGTGAAACAAAGAATCTCCATTGCTAATTTATCTTCAGAATTTATTTAGCATATCGGGTCACAGGACTGAGACACAAATCTCAGCTCCAATTAAACAAATATGCAACACAGGGGTATTATATCTATGCAAACTACGCCAAAAGTTTTATCTAATAAAATTCAAGGGCATTCAAAACCATTTTACAAAATTTGTCAAGGTTTTTCAATGCCTTCTTCTCAGTAATTCAATGCAATGAATGGTCATCTGTTAGATTCAAGGCTTTTAAGTATAGTACACAATATCTGTTCGGAAGTGACTGACAAGAAGAGACAAGATTATCTCCCTTGCTAATTAACTCCCGATATTTATCTGGCATACTTTGCCGATCCAATGACACACGAGATGTCAAAGGTTGAAATACTGTATGCTTCATTAAAGTTATATTAAACTTATTGCAAATTTAATCACAATGTATATAATCAATATCCATACACTCAATATCTGTACACTCAATATCCACACTCAATATCCATACACTCAATATCCATACATTCAATATCCATATGCTCAATATCCATACATTCAATATATGAGCACTCAATATCCATACACTCAATATCCATACATTCAATATCCATACACTCAATATCCATACACTCAATATCCATACATTCAATATATGAGCACTCAATATCCATACACTCAATATCCGTACATTCAATATCCATACACTCAATATCCATACATTCAATATATGAGCACTCAATATCCATACACTCAATATCCGTACACTCAATGTCCATACGCTCAATAAACGTACATTCAATGTATGTAAGGAAGTGACTGACAAGAAGAAACATGATAATTTCCCTTGCTAATTTACTCCCTATTTTTATCTGGCATACTTTGCCGATCCAATGACACACGAGATGTCAAAGGTTGAAATACTGTATGCTTCATTAAAGTTATATTAAACTTATTGAAAATTTAATCACAATGTATATAATCACAATGCATACACTCAATATCCATACACTCAATATCCATACACTCAATATCCGTACACTCAATATACGTACAATCAATATCCGTACACTCAATATCTGTACACTCAATATCCACACTCAATATCCATACACTCAATATCCATATGCTCAATATCCATACATTCAATATATGAGCACTCAATATCCATACATTCAATATCCATACACTCAATATCCATACATTCAATATATGAGCACTCAATATCCGTACATTCAATATCCATACACTCAATATCCGTACACTCAATATCCGTACACTCAATATCTGTACATTCAATATCCGTACACTCAATATCCGTACTCAATATCCGTACACTCAATATCCGTACACTCAATACCCGCACACTCAATACCCGCACACTCAATACCCATACACTCAATACCCATACACTCAATACCCATACACTCAATATCCGTACACTCAATATCCGTACACTCAATATCCGTACACTCAATATCCATACACTCAATATCTATACACTCAATATATATACACTCAATATCTATACACTCAATATCTATACACTCAATATCCATACACTCAATATCTATACACTCAATATCCGTACACTCAATATCTATACACTCAATATCCATACTCAATATCCATACACTCAATATCCATACACTCAATATCCGTACATTCAATATCCATACTCAATATCCGTACATTCAATATCCATACTCAATATCCATACTCAATATCCATACTCAATATCTATACACTCAATATATATACACTCAATATCCATACACTCAATATCCATACACTCAATATCCGTACACTCAATACCCATACACTCAATATCTGTACATTCAATACCCATACACTCAATATATCCATACACTCAATATCCATATACTCAATATCCATACACTCAATATCCATACACTCAATATCCGTACATTCAATATCTATACACTCAATATATGAACACTCAATATATCCATACACTCAATATCCATATACTCAATATCCATATACTCAATATCCATATACTCAATATCCATACACTCAATATCCATACACTCAATATCCGTACATTCAATATCTATACACTCAATATCCATACATTCAATATATGAACACTCAATATCCATACACTCAATATCCGTACACTCAATGTATGTTAGGAAGTGACTGACAAGAAGAAACATGATAATTTCCCTTGCTAATTTACTCCCTATTTTTATCTTGCATACTTTGCCGATCCAGTGACACTTCCATGTCATTGGTTGAAATACTGTATGCATTCCACTCCTGACACAATTCACAATTCAATATATTGACATGCAAGACTACATAGATAGATAACCGTCAAACTCTTGATACAAGAGGTACGCTGTCGCGTGGCATTTGCCCCCGACCATAGCAATTCGGATTAAGCATGGACGAAACTGCGGATATCCGAGGAGGTCTATATGACCATTCCAAAAAAAGTTTGAATTTTCTAAGTAAAAAAATGGCCATAACTCTAGTGAAAATGGGTGGACGAAACCCGCGCTATGCATGTAGCTGTTCCCCCATGCTGCTCGATCACCATACCAAATATCAGCTAATCTACCCAGCGGTTGCTGAACAATAATGCAAAATGTTTGTACAGACGGACAAAATTGAATTTTCTAAGTAAAAAAAGGGCCATAACTCTGGTGAAAATGGGTGGACGAAACCCGCGCTATGCATGTAGCTGTTCCCCCATGCTGCTCTATCACCATACCAAATAACAACTAAATCTGCCAAGCAGTTGCTGAACAATAATGCAAAATGTTTGTACGGACAGACGGAGACGTCGACTATATACCTGCCGACTTCAAGTCAGGGGCATGATAATGAGAGTAGTCACAGTGTATTGGGGCATGTGTGATAGGTCGGAGGATTAAAGCTTGACAGGTACCGTGTGAACATGAAAAATAAGCGAAGTATATCCCCATATTCAATAAATATGTTGCCGCAATTAGTGGTGCTAGAATTATTGTCAAACAAAGTTCTGAATATGTCAGTTTTTTACTTTTGTTTACAACAATAAAATCTCAAAAATATTTCAACTCGAGCAATAGAAGTAGTCAGATGTTCTCCCCCAGCTATAAAAGCCACACACTTAGTTTTTCTAGTTTAGAATTGTACACTGAATATCTGTACGAAAATGACTGATAAGAAGAGACAAGATTATCTCCCTTGCTAATTAACTCCCGATATTTATCTCGCATACTATTGCCGATCCAATGACACATGAGATGTCAAAGGTTGAAATACTGTATGCTTCATTAAAGTTATATTAAACTTTTTGCCAATTTACTTACAATGTATATAATCAATATCCATACACTCAATATCCATACGCTCAATATCCATACACTCGATATCCGTACACTCGATATCCGTACATTCAATATCCATACACTCAATATATCCATACACTCAATATCCATACACTCAATATCCATACACTCAATATCCATACGCTCAATATCAATATACTCAATATCCATACGCTCAATATCCGTACATTCAATATCCATATTCAATATCCATACACTCAATATCCATACATACAATATCCATATGCTCAATATCCATACATACAATATCCATACATACAATCTCTATATGTTCAATATCCGTATACACAATATCCATATGCTCAATATCCGAAACAAACAATATCCATATGCTCAATATCCGTACATACAATCTCTATATGCTCAATATCCGTACACACAATATCCATATGCTCAATATCCGTACATACAACATCCATATGCTCAATATCCGTATACACAATCTCTATATGCTCAATATACGTACATACAATCTCTATATGCTCAATATCCGTACATACAATCTCTATATGCTCAATATCCGTACATACAATCTCTATATGCTCAATATCCATACACACAATATCCATATGCTCAATATCTGTACACACAATATCTATACACTCAATATCCATACATTCAATATCCATACTCAATATCCATACACTCAATATCCGTACATTCAATATCCATATACTCAATATCCATACACTCAATATCCGTACACTCAATATCCATACATACACACAATAACCATATGCTCAATATATGTACACACAATATCCATATGCTCAATATTTGTACACACAATATCCATATGCTCAATATCTGTACACACAATATCCATACGCTCAATTCTGTACACACAATATCCATACGCTCAATATCTGTACACACAATATCCATACGCTCAATTCTGTACACACAATATCCATACGCTCAATATCTGTAAGGAAGTGACTGACAAGAAGAAACATGATTATCTCCCTTGCTAATTTACTCCCTATTTTTATCTCGCATACTTTGCCGATCCAGTGACACTTCCATGTCATTGGTTGAAATACTGTATGCATTCCACTCTTGACACAATTCAATATGTTGAGATGCAAGCCTACATAGATAAACGTTCAACTCGTGATACAATTGAGAGTAGTTACTGTGTACTGGGGCATGTGTGATAGGTCAGAGGATTAAAGCTTTACAGGCGCAGTGAGAAAATGATAAATAAGCAAACTTTGTCCCCATATTCAATAAATATGTTGCCGCAATTCTGGTGGTGCCAGAATTATTGTCAAACAAAGACTGAAATAAGTCACAGATTTTGACTTTTGTTTTCAATGTTAATAAATCGCAAAAATCTTTCAATTTTATCAATAAAAGTAGTCAGATGTTCTCCCCCAGCTATAAAGCCACACACTTAGTTTTTCTAGTTTAGAATTGTACACTGAATATCTGTACGAAAGTGACTGACAAGAAGAGACAATATTATCTCCCTTTCTAATTAACTCCCAATATTTATCTCGCATACTTTGCCGATCCAATGACACATGAGATGTCAAAGGTTGAAATACTGTATGCTTCATTAAAGTTGTATTAAACTTTTTGCCAATTTACTTACAATTTATATAATCAATATTCATGTACTCAATAACCATCCACTCAATATCCGTACGCTCAATATCCGTACACTCAATATATATATACACTCGATATCCGTACACTCGATATATGTACGCTCGATATCCGTACGCTCGATATCCGTACACTCGATAACCGTACACTCAATAGCCATACACTCCATATCCATACACTCAATATCCATATACTCAATATCCGTACACTCAATATCAGTACACTCAATATCCATATACTCAATATCCATACACTCAATATCCGTACACTCAATATCCATACACTCAATATCCGTACTCAATATCCATACACTCAATATCCGTACACTCAATATCCATATACTCAATATCCGCACACTCAATATCCATACACTCAATATCCGTACACTCAATATCCATATACTCAATATCCGTACACTCAATATCCGTACTCAATATCCATACACTCAATATATGAACACTCAATATATCCATACACTCAATATCCGTACACTCAATATACATACACTCAATATCCATACACTCAATATCCATATGCTCAATATCCATACACTCAATATACATACCCTCAATATCCATACACTCAATATCCGTACATTCAATACCCATACACTCAATATCTGTACATTCAATGTATGTAAGGAAGTGACTGACAAGAAGAAACATGATTATCTCCCTTGCTAATTTACTCCCTATTTTTATCTCGCATACTTTGCCGATCCAGTGACACTTCCATGTCATTGGTTGAAATACTGTATGCATTCCACTCTTGACACAATTCACAACTCAATATACTGACATGCAAGACTACATGTATAGATAACCGTCAAACTCTTGATATAATGAGAGTAGTTACAGTGTATTGGGGCATGTGTGATAGGTTGGAGGATTAAAGCTTTTACATTTACCGGCACAGTGAGAAAATGATAAGCAAACTTCGTCCCCATATTCAATAAATATGTTGCCGCAATTAGTTGTGCTAGAATTAATGTCAAACTAAGTCTGGAATAAGTCACAGATTTTGCCTTTTGTTTACGATAATAAAATCGCAAAAATCATTCAACTCGAGCAATAAAAGTAGTCAGATGTTCTCCACCAGCTAAGCCACATACATAGTTTTTCTAGTTTAGAATTGTACACAGAATATCTGTTCACTCAATATCTGTTCGTAAGTGACTGACAAGAAGACACATAATTATCTCCCTTCCTAATTAACTCCTGATATTTATCTCACATACTTTGCCGATCCAATGACATACGAGATGTCAAAGGTTGAAACTGTATGCTTTATTAAAGTTATATTAAACTTTGCCAATTTAATTACAATGTATAAGGCCAAAATAAATGAAAGTGTCAATGACACTGTAGCTCAACTTGGAAAGGGAATAATTTAATGTATTACAGTCAATGGAGCCATTAGGAATGTGGAAAGTTTAATATCCAATACATGTTTATAGACATGAAGCAGGGTTTCTGCCAAGGGGGAATTAATGAGTCCGTATTGGGGAAACGCATAACGCGACGGGACGACCATGGTTCGTTTCGTGGGGCGAAAATTTTGTTATTTGACACTGAAAAGTAGCCATTTCCTTGCACCTGAGTGTCCCACAAAGCAACCCAAAGCTACGTATAATACGCAATTCGATCATTTTCCGCGGGTGCATTAATTCTGTTGATGGTATCCAGATAATTAATCATGTAATTACTCAAATAAGACTGCCGTTTGATTGAAGACTATATCAAGTTACAGTGTTTAAAAATTTATAACTTACAATAATATTCCGATAGGTATAATGAAACTAAACACTAAAGAGCATCGGGGCATTGTCCAATAAGACCTAGCTGGGAGAATTGGATTAAGTATTTCCTAGAATTTCAAGTAGCTTCCGTGAAAATGAAACAGATATATTCCATGTATTCTGTCAATCGTAAAACTATTTGTGCGCTGTGACGTCATATAAACTGCAGGATTTGTCTGCAGGAGATATTTATAGCGGCGAAATATGAATGGTAGCGAAATCGTTCAAACTCGGAACGCGTATAGCATGTAAATAGTCTGTATTAGTCCAACAACTGACGACCGCTGCTATAGAGTTTTAGCCAACGTGTTATAAAATATAATTGAGTTTTGGCGGGAAATGGGAACATGCGCGCCGTTGTTTGTGTTTGGGGACCCAGGCAGGACAACGAAAGTATTATTGACCGTACTTTGACTTTATCTCCATATTGGGGGGGGGGGGGGTATGTTTTTTTGTGTTTATCCTCCATGCATGTAATATGGGTCAAATGAATGGTCTTGTCACTATGAATTCCCACTATAAAGACTGATTTGGGACAGGTTCCGTATTATAATAGTACGATAGCACGGGATCTCGGAGGTAGATACCGCCTGTTTGCGTATGTTGATCCCTATGTAATCGTACGATAGCACGGGATCTCCGAGCTGAGTATATATATATAGTTTCAACCACAGAAATCCCGTGCAAAATAATATCCGTACTCAGCAGTCCGACATTCTTTGATGTTACCGCGACATTTATTACGCTCTATATAACGTCGCTATTTCAATGCACACCAAATATTACGTTGTAGTTGTGGCTCTTTTTTCACCAGTATTCTGTTTAACCCCCGAACGCCCGTTGCAGCCGGATTGTTTATGACATATTGCTACTGACTGTTGGTACATGCATGCATCAAACAGATCATCTTCGAGGGGAATGGGTCCGTGGGACGGACACGCAGCCGGCCTGGCGGAAACCCTGCATGAAGAGAAAAGTAAAATCCAAGATGGCTGCTGTCGGCCTTGTTTTCGGCCGAATGACCCCAAAATGAGTCGTTCCCATCTACATGTCATCGTTAACATCCAAGACAAATTTTATGACGATCAGACTAAAGGTACGACCTGTAGCCCATGCTAAAGAATTTAGTCATACAAAGAGTAAAATCCAAGATGGCTGCTGGCGGCCATGTTTTTTGGCCGAATGATCCCAAAATGACTCGTTCCCATCTACATGTCATTATTAACATTCATGACAAATTTTATGATGATCAGACTAAAGGTATGACATGTAGCCCGTGCTAAAGAATTTAGCTGGCGGCCTTGTTTTCGGCCGAATGAACCCAAAATTACTCATTCCCATCTACATGTCATTGTTAACATCCATGACACATTTTATGATGATCAGACTAAAGGTACGACCTGCAGCCCGTGCTAAAGGATTTAGTCATACAAAGAGTAAAATCCAAGATGGCTGCTGGCGGCCATGTTTTTTGGCCGAATGACCCCAAAATGACTAGTTCTCATCTACATGTCACTGTTAACATCCATGACACATTTTATGATGATCAGACTAAAGGTACGACCTGCAGCCCGTGCTAAAGAATTTAGTCATACAAAGAGTAAAATCCAAGATGGCTGCTGGCGGCCATGTTTTTTGGCCGAATGACCCCAAAATTACTCGTTCCCATCTACATGTCAATATTATCATCCATGACAAATCTCATGATCAGACAAACAGTACGACCTGTGGCCCGTGCTAATGGATTAAATTTTTAAATCCAAGATGGCCACTGGCGGCCATGTTTTTTGTCCGAATGACCCCAAACTAACTCGTTCCCATCTACATTCCAATTTCAACAACCATGACAAATTTTATGATGATCAGACTAAAGGTACGACCTGTAGCCCATGCTAAAGGATTTAGTCATACAAAGAGTAAAATCCAAGATGGCTGCTGGCGGCCATGTTTTTCGGCTGAATGACCTCAAAATGACTTGTTCCCATCTACATGTCATTATTAACATTCATGACACATTTCATGATGATCAGACTAAAGGTACAACCTGTAGCCCGTGCTAAAGGATTTAGTCATACAAAGAGTAAAATCAAAGATGGCTGCTGGCGTCCAGGTTTTTTGGCCGAATGACCCCAAAATTACTCGTTCCCATCTACATGTCATTGTTAACATCCATGACACATTTTATGATGATCAGACTAAAGGTACGACCTGCAGCCCGTGCTAAAGAATTTAGTCATACAAAGAGTAAAATCCAAGATGGCTGCTGGCGGCCATGTTTTTTGGCCGAATGACCCCAAAATTACTCGTTCCCATCTACATGTCAATATTATCATCCATGACAAATTTCATGATGATCAGAAGAACAGTACGACCTGTGGCCCGTGCTAATGGATTAAATTTTTAAACCCAATATGGCTGCTGGCGGCCATGTTTTTTGTCCGAATGACCCCAAAATGACTCGTTCCCATCTACATTCCAATTTCAACAACCATGACAAATTTTATGATGATCAGACTAAAGGTACGACCTGTAGCCCGTGCTAAAGGATTTAGTCATACAAAGAGTAAAATCCAAGATGGCTGCTGGCAACCATGTTTTTTGGCCGAATGACCCCAAAATGACTCGTTCCCATCTACATGTCATTATTAACATTCTTGACAAATTTTATGATGATCAGACTAAAAGTAGGACCTGTAGCCCGTGCTAAAGGATTTAGTCATACAAAGAGTAAAATCCAAGATGGCTGCTGGCGACCATGTTTTTTAGCCGAATGACCCCAAAATTACTCGTTCCCATCTACATGTCATTGTTAATATCCGTGACAAATTTTATGATGATCAGACTAAAGGTACGACCTGCAGCCCGTGCTAAAGAATTTAGTCATACAAAGAGTAAAATCGAAGATGGCTGCTGGCGGCCATGTTTATTGGCCGAATGACCCCAAAATTACTCGTTCCCATCTACATGTCAATATTATCATCCATGACAAATTTCATGGTGATCAGACGAACAGTACGACCTGTGGCCCGTGCTAATGGATTAAATTTTGAAATCCAAGATGGCTGCTGGCGACCAGGTTTTTTGTCCGAATGACCCCAAAATGACTCGTTCCCATCTACATGTCATTATTAACATTCTTGACAAAATTTATGATGATCAGACTAAAAGTACGACCTGTAGCCCGTGCTAAAGGATTTAGTCATACAAAGAGTAAAATACAAAATGGCTGCTGGCGGCCATGTTTTTGGGCCGAATGACCCCAAAATTACTCGTTCCCATCTACATGTCAATATTAACATCCATGACAAATTTCATGAAGATCAGACAAACAGTACGGCCTGTAGCCCGTGCTAATGGATTGAATTTTGAAATCCAATATGGCCACTGGCGGCCATGTTTTTTTTTCCGAATGACCCCAAAATTAATTATTCTGGTCTAAATGTTGATGTCAACAGCTATGACAAATTTCATAATGATCCGACGAAAGGTACGACCTGTAGCCTGCATTGTTGACGCCTTACGTACACACGCACACACGTACACACGGACGACAAAGCCATGGCAATAGCTCAAACTTTACAAAGTAAAGTTGAGCTAAAAACGTATGAAACCCATTTCTATATCTGCCCACCAAACTTTATTTACGAGGGATGATAAAACAATAGCATGGAATAACTGTATGGGAGTGACTGACAAGAAGACACATAATTATCTCCCTTGTTAATTATCTCCCGATATTTATCTCGCATACTTTGCCGATCCATTGACACATGAGATGTCAAAGGTTGAAATACTGTATGCTTCATTTAAACACAATCATTGCATAATCTATGAGTAATATCAGAAACTTAATCCATGGTGACCAGGGTCAGCACTGACCACAAAATTCATTTGACAATTTTTTTATTTTGTTTGGAAATTTGGGGAAATATTGGCAAAATTGAAAAATTCAAAGTGCACTGCACCATGTATTGCCCACAAAAGTAGCTTTTTGTGGAGGTTTATTAATATTCTAAGGGTCATAACTTGAAAAGAAATGAATGGACAAAACCTGTTAACCCTTTACCCAACAAACCGGCCAAAACCGGCCAAATAAAGCTTCAACAGCCTAAAATATCTTCGGTCTGTCTCAATAGAACCATACAAATATGGATATCATTGGAACCGGCTCCTTGACCACATTGTGATAGTTACAGTTATGCCCTGTGCCAATGCATTCTCTTATATATGCGAGTCGACCATAGGTCGCCTCGCATATATAAGAGAATGCATTGGCCTAAAAAAAATCTTTTTTTTAACACTTTTTACCATTTTTTCTTACATTCTTTAACAATTTTATAATTTTTAATGTGTTAAGCCAATGCATTCTCTTATATATGCGAGGCGACCTATGGTCGACTCGCATATATAAGAGAATGCATTGGCACATGGCCCTTCTGTTGGGTAAAGGGTTAAAGATGTGGAAATTGTCCACATTCTGCCCCATGAGATTATTAAAGATAGTTTACAATGAGCTGTGAACAGAGATCAATAGCAAGCACAGATGAATGTTTCACTCTAAGGACCATAACTCTGCAACAAATGAATTGGCGAAATCCGTTCTATGTGGATATACATTCCGCGTGGTGGTTCATGAGCAAAAATAGATCATTGAAATCCACTATATGATAACTGAGGTAGAGAGCTCCCAAGTTGTTATGGATGGATGAAACCCATTTCTATATCCACCCGCTAAACTTTATTTACGAGGGATGATAAACAAAAGGATGGAATAACTGTATGGAAGTGACTGACAAGAAGAGACAAGATTACCTCCCTTGCTAATTAACTCCCGATATTTATCTCGCATACTTTGCCGATCCAATGACACACGAGATGTCAAAGGTTGAAATACTGTATGCTTTATTAAAGACACAATTGTTGCAGAATCTGGGAGCAATTTCATCTATGCAGACAATTAACCCTTTACCCAACAGAAGGGCCCTGTGCCAATGCATTCTCTTATATATGCGAGTCGACCATAGGTCGCCTCGCATATATAAGAGAATGCATTGGCTTAACACATTAAAAATTATAAAATTGTTAAAGAATGTAAGAAAAAATGGTAAAAAAAGATTTTATTTAGGCCAATGCATTCTCTTATATATGCGAGGCGACCTATGGTCGACTCGCATATATAAGAGAATGCATTGGCACAGGGCATAACTGTAACCATCACAATGTGGTCAAGGAGCCGGTTCCAATGATATCCTTATTTGTATGGTTCTATTGAGACAGACCGAAGATATTTTAGGCTGTTGAAGCTTTATTTGGCCGGTTTGTTGGGTAAAGGGTTAACATCATGAGTGCCAGCAATTGTAAATATGTTGAAAAAAAATCCCTATTATCATTTCGATCCATACATTTTTCTTCAATCAAAATTCTTCATTATTGAAAGGAAAGTGTCAATGATGCGGTAGATAAATTTGGAGAGTGAATGTCGTCACATATTACAGTCAATGGAGCGATACGGAATGTTTAAATATTGAAGTAATACTAGAGGTTAACCCAGAGACGGAGTGTTTTAGAGAGCTACCATTGCCGACACCAATCACCTGCGATATATTATTGAAAGGCTCTGATTCAATAACCATGGACGCCAATTGTGATAATATTATTGCAGTGCAGAAATTATAACTGCCACAAATAGATTCAAAACTTATTGATACACACAACTGAACGGTGAAATCTATATTTAAACGTTACTATAAAATAATAGATTTTCACTTAACCGCAGAAGTCAGTGAAGTATCCAGCGATTTTTTGGGGACACCTGTTTTTGGGCAATGATATGCCGAAGGCATATTCCAAAGACATGAGCGAGGGATGTTTGGGAGGGAGTATCCCCCTGATGATGGTGGGGGGGTCTCCCCCTGGAATTTTTTTGGTTTTTTAATCCAATGCATTGAGAGCTAATCTAGAGCTCTTGGAGTCAGTATTTTGAATTTTACTGAGAGTTCACTTTGATCAAGTTTCTGAAGCATAACTTTGGAATTTTGTTTATATATGTATGTATGGATTGGAAATGCTTCTAAGTTATTGTCAGATATCTTTTTGTTCAATGGATTATGCTTATCCTGCTTGAAATGAGACCATTATCACTGTAATTCATATAATAGGCTATTTTCTAAAATTCAAGTGAGAGACACATTCATAATATACTAGTAGTACAGAAATAATGTCTATTAAGTTACATGTAGTAATTACTAGTAGTACTAATCTCTATGTTAATTATTCATTTGGTATTATGAGATCCCACATGATAACCAGGTTTACTTAATCGATCAAATTGTCACTGTTCCTCTACTGTATTGTGTAATTTCACTTGAATTTGATTGAAATACTGAAGTCTGAAGGGTTAACTATTTGAAGTTTTCACAGATGAAAGCTAGATAAAGCCAAACATACTTTACAGTATTATTCCAACTGTTAAACTTAAGTTAAATCTTTTTGTAAACTTACATGTCTTATATCAATATATATCAATATATATATATAGAGGATCTCACATGAGTTACTATTTTATACGGAATTTATCAACCGAGTTCACTAAATTCGATTTGAGCCGAGGTTTACCGAGGCTCAAATAGAATTTAGAGGACGAGGTTGATAAATTACGTATAAAATAGAACGAGTGTGAGATACCTTTTATCACATGATAGAGATACCTTTTATCACAAATAAACCCGAAGCAACGCGAAATATTCATCGAAAACAACAATCATAAACTACAGCGATCGCAAGTTATTTGAAGAACGCCGTGACGTCATCGCACGCGCTGATATTAAACGTGTCTATTACCGATAATTATTAAACTGCTTTTATGGCCAAATTATGTGATAAATCTTGTTATGATATGAATCGGGACCTGAATTAAAAAAAAAAAAATTAATTTTGTTTTTGTTTTTTTGGTAATTATTATTTTTTGGGCGCCTGTAGTTTGGGCGCCCAAACCGGTAAACGGTATGAAAAACGGCCTGGATATGTCCCTGGACGTGTCTCCTATAGTACTTATTCTCTACAGTCTTACACCTAAATCACCCATTCTTTCTGTTCTCCCTCTCTTCAATCTCTATCTCTCCTAATCCCACTGTCCCGTCTTCATCCACTATTATTTTCTTCCGACCATTATGTTTATTTCACCTGGATGGTAACCATGCACAAATCTGCATCCTTTCTATTTTTTTTATGCCCAATTTTTTCTTCTTTTTTTTTATTTGTTAGTGTAAACAATATTTATTTGAACAAAAGAACATCACATTGACAATTATACATATAGAAAAAAAAACAAATGGTTCAAACGAGGATTGGATACCATCCGGACATTTACAATCAGAGGGGAGAGGACTTGTAAAAGCAAGGTATGCTTGTTGTCCAATCCCCTCTTCATTCATCCATGATTACATGTATAGATGGTATTGGAAAATAATAAATATTGTTTAAACTAACCCAGAGAGCCATATGAGGTTTGGGACCAATCCAATAGGAATTGATGATTATAGGGTGCGATGAAGGATTTAGTCATGCAAAGGGCAAAATCCAAGATTGTTGCCAGCACCCATGTTTTCAATTGAAAATCATTTAAATTTAATAGCTCCCATCTAGAGGTCACCACGAGGATCCATATGAAGTTTGGTGCCGATCGGATAAGGGATGTGGTGTGTGTACCAAAGAGTAATATCCAAGATGACTGCCGGTGGCCGCGTTGTTTTTTTTTTGTGGAGAAAATGTTAAGCTCCCATCTAGAGGTCACCCAAGAATTCATCTGAAGTTTGGTGACAACTGAATGAAGGATGAGGCCTAGAGGGTGTGCCAAAGAAAATTGTTGATGAACAGACGATGGACACCAACCCATATGGCAATAGTTCAAACTTGACTGTCAAGTTGAGCTAAATACACTTGATAAGAGCTGTGGTGATATGGACCATTGTCAATATGAATCTTATCCAATACAACCTTGGTATATATGCCATTATATGGACATGGGTCAAGAACAACCCTAGGTTATATGCAATACGAATCTTATCCGATACAACCATGGTAAATATGGACACGGATCAATGACAACCCTGGGTTCTATGCATATCTGGATTTTACCACCAGACAACGGACATTGTCTAATGCAAAACTATGTCCGGTCATTTGCATTGGAGCCTGACATTATGTTTGAAAGTATTAATGTGAGAGTAACCATAAACATTTCTTAGATTTGTCAGAAATTTGCTCACTACTTTGATTTGTATGCTTATCACAGACAATGAAGCCAGAAAATAAACAAAAACAAAAGCAATTTTGATCACAAACCAGATACAGGATTTGTTAAAGTAATTGGATTTTCTCATGTTATAAATATAACACAATCGGGGGGTCCTCGACTTACATGTAGAATGTATATTGTCTTACCGTGATCTTCCTTCCATAGGCTGTCTGTTTAGGATCTGGAGGGGACCTCTGGCTCGGGAATGTATTTTATCGTCCACCATATGCTTTAGACGTTGGTAGTATGTCGGACCTAAGAATATCTGGGCATTCAGCTTGCGCCCTGTGAACCCATTATACAACACCTGCAGAACAAAAGGTCATAAATAACAGGTATAAGGCCAAAATAAAAAATATGTGTGTTTGGGGGTCTCCCAACTTACCCTATCTTAAAGGTGCCCTAAACATTTTATTCAACCTCCAGTAAATTTACATCACCTCTATGCCCAGATATTCATTTTTGTAAAATAAAATTATCAAATTAATATATTTTGACACTCTATTGGATTATATACCTAAACTTTATTGATACATGTAGAATTTTATCATCCTAAGTACTTTGAGATCAATCAACCTACCTACCATAATTCTCAGAGAGGATGGGACCCCAAACAGGTATAATTTTGTTTGGCCTGGTTCAATTTCACCTTATCAGTTCCTTTAGTATTCACTTGTTTTGAGGTTGGGGGGGGGGGGGGGGGGGGGGGGGGGTGTGCAGGAGATATTTTGAAACTCTCTTCAAAATAACATGATTCTGACAACACACTCTTAAGACAGCTCATAGAAACCACTTTTGGACTATTTCATTATGATAGTGTTGGTGCTAAAATCAGAAAATTAGTTCAGCAATTATCTTTCTTAGGAATTAAAATTGCAAAATGTCACTCTGAACAGCGAGGCCTAGCAGGATGGTGACCTTATGATTAGCACATAAGAGTGGTTGGTATAAAGCAATGCTTAACACTAACCGCTCCCATGCAAGAAATTGCGAACTGGTCCCAACACATATTTATTACAAAATTTATCAAAGCTAAAGTGATATCATTCACATGACTTGCAATCAATGTTGATTACTTTGCAATGATTAATGACTGACAATATAAACACAACAATTTAGCAATCTAAACTGTATTTGTCTTGACCATTTTGGCGTGTAATATGTCCAAAAACATATATGTACTGTCCCATTGTTCTGTTCTGCATGCTCAATGTAATTCAACTAATCGACTTGAGATTCTGGAGTCTACTTTTGGTGAACAATTTGTCAACGTTTACTTATCGTTTCAACACTACTTGTTTCAGTATGGTAGGTACTGGTTGTTAGGGAAATAATGTCAGTCATGAAACCATGTGCACAGTGAGGTGAGGTGCCCAGACTTTAAAATCAATCAAATTTTGCAAGAATCAAAACATTGCTTTTCTACAGGGAATCAAGAGTTTTAACAAGAATCAAAATAAGAATCATGATTCTGATTCTCGTCGTTTTTTAAGGCCTGGGTGCCAAATACTAGTGTTGTAGAAATTTGGTAAAAAGACAGATTCAAAATTGCCATCACCAATATTATTGATTTCAACCGAATATTTCTCCACATCACTATTATTAGGCACCTAAGAGTACACACACACAATAGAAGCTGTAAATGGTCACAGTTTAACCAGCATTTGACCTGATATGACGCATATATCTCAGCATTCTGTATCTACAGTAATGCTCTAAATAATCGACTCCTTTATCACAGCAGAATTATGGGTAACTTTTCAGGATTTAGTCGGAAATATGGCTTGTTGCCATTCATCGGAAAGCTCTCACTGAGCAGAATTATGGGTAACTTTTCAGGATTTAGTCGGAATGAATGGCAACAAGCCATATTTCCGACTAAATCCTGAAAAGTTACCCATAATTCTGCTGTGGTTAATGAGTCGATTATTTAGAGCATTACTGTAGTCCACCAGTGCACCATTTGTATCTCTCATCCCTAAAACATATATCAAATTTATAATCAATATTTGTTTGCCAAATGATAACCATTGTTCCCAAAGGTAAAGTAAAATGCTCTACATAACATTGAGACTAATCAACCATAAACCTGTAAGGAAATCATACCTCGTTGCCACGGAGATGGTATCCATACTGTTGTAGGAGATTGGATACTTTCTGCACATTGACAGCGTCGTTGAACGGCGTTGCATCACCAATCTCTCCCTTGTTTGCAGCTACCTTGCCTTGTATGCATTCAATCAAATGACCAATTGTCATTCGGGAGGGCACAGCATGTGGATTAATGATAATGTCTGGAGTGATACCTTCCGTGGTGAAGGGCATATCCTAAAATAGAATATAAACAACATTGATTGTTGCATACGGTATGGCACAGCATGTGGATTAATGATAATGTCTGGAGTGATACCTTCCGCGGTGAAAGGCATACCTAAAATAGAATATAAACAACATTGATTGTCTCATACGGTATGGCACAGCATGTGGATTAATGATAATGTCTGGAGTGATACCTTCCGCGGTGAAAGGCATATCCTAAAATAGAATATAAACAACATTGATTGTCTCATACGGTATGGCACAGCATGTGGGTTAATCAACTTAATGATAATGTCTGGAGTGATACCCTCCATGGTGAAGGGCATATCCTAAAATAGAAATAAACAACACTGATTGTCTCATACAGGATGGCAAAGCATGTGGGTTAATGATAATGTCTGGAGTGATACCCTCCGTGGTGAAGGGCATATCCTAAAATAGAATATAAACAACATTGGCATACAACTAACGATGGAGAGCGATACACTCGCGAGTTTAAAAGAAATGTAATTCAAGTTGAATATTTGTCTCTGAAACATACATTCTGATTGGTCGAGTGTTTTCGAATTCAGTGAAAATCTGGGGTTTTTTTTCATATAATAGTTTTCAATACTTTGACCTTTTCCAATGTTTACCATTATAAGTTTATTGACAAACTAGACTTTGATCAGTAATGTAGCCGTAACAGCAATATTTATACAATCATATTTTGATTGGACATTGTATTTTATTACTATTTTTCAGTAATGCAGCTGTAACAGTAATATTTACACAAGGCCAAAGAAAAAAATACTTGGTTTGGGTTTCCCCACCTACTCTAATTTAAACCCCCTACCCTTAAGTTTTTTTCATGGTTTTCAGGAATTTTTTCTGAAATGTTTTCAAAATGAGTTGTTGGCTGCCATTTTTTGAAGCATTGCTTTTATTACTGTTTATACAAAGATAAAAAAAATTACTGTTAACGAAATCTTGCACAAAATTTGAAAATCCACATAAACACCATGTCAAGATAAAAAAAAATTAATTAAAAAAATTAATTGTCAAGCCTACCTACCGACCCTATCTTTTTCTGACATGTGACCCAAACTAGATGTTTTTTTTTGTTTTGGTCTAACTGTCTAACAACGGTTTTGACATGCAATATCTCCTTATTGGAGAATTATTGATAAATAATGAATATAAATAAGCACAATTATGATATATTTTTACATGTACTTGCTGATGACATAATTTTTCACATGTGAAGTCCTTGATTCCCTTTAACCATAATATACAGTATGCCCTAAATAATCGACTCCTTAACACAGCAGAGATAATTTAGTTGGAAATATGGCTTGTTGTCATTAATCGGAAAGTTCTGTGAGGAGTCGATTATTTAGGGCATTACTGTAACACACACTACAAGATAACTCGTAGTCGACAGTAAACGTGTTAACCATTATTTTACACTGACCTCCTGTCTGTATGTGATTCCACAGGTTCCCTTCTGACCGTGACGACTAGCAAACTTATCACCGATCTGCGGAGTCTTCAGAGTTCTCACTCTAATCTTCACGAATTTGAAGCCATCTTGATTTATAGTGACCATGACCTATATAGATAGTCAAATGTCAAAATTCAATTGTCAGAAACGATGAGAAATGCTAAAAACAGCAATCAAAGTGGGAAAGACATTACAATTGCAGGCAATTTACTAGTATGAAAATTCAGTTAGAAATCAGGAATACACAAAACTTCAAATGTCAATTACACAATATCTTAGAACCCCACATTTAAAATCTCATTCTTTGATGTTGATTAATTTACAAATGAGGGGGAGAAGATTAGAGGAGTAAAATAGTCTCCAAATTTATATTTGTGAGGAAACACTTTGAACAAATTTATTACAAATAGAACTAATTTGTGTTCTTTTTTACTTTATTGTGTCATATTTCAATATATATTGTAGATATAAAAGAGAGCATATTTCTTTGATGTGTATGTGGATTCTTAGCCTGGGAGTAATGCTATTTGTGTGCATGAATTTTTGTCATCTTGATTCAGAGTTAACCAGACATCAATCTATTCTCGCCCTCTGAGATTTAAAAATGAGATGGGCTTATTGAGGACTACCCCCAAGACTTTTTAGGAGCAAAAACATTGACTGGGCTTATCCTCAGGGATGGGCTTACTGATGGGTGTGTACAGTAATAACAAACAAATATCTAACATTCGCAGGACCCTAGGTACTTTATAGTGAATATGAGAAATTTAATTTGTGTGACCATATACCTGATCAGTCCTCAAAATATGGTGCTGGACATTCACAGAAGGTCAATTCCATTTGTGACTGACAGGACAAAAGATAAAATGCCCTGTCCTTTGAGGCACCCTAGTTGAGCAATGACAGCCAATTGGCTTTGTTTAATCATTGTATTTTGTAGGTTTAAACTATCAGAATTGAATAGAAATGAAACATTTAAATATGCATCCATGATATTGTTTTTCTCTCCTTCAAAGTGTATCGTGACTGACAGGACATTTGAGTCTCACATACTTCACGGTAACTTATTTGAGAATGTTGAAACTATCTCAAATCTTATCCTGATTATAACATATTCTTGTTAACTCATGACAAAGAGATCACACTCTGCATGTCACTTTATGTCATATGTTTAAATAAATTTATATAAATGTTATTCGAATTCCATTAGCGTGACTGACGGGACATGTAATTGTGACTGACGGGACATTATCTCCAAAACCATACGGCTTGACTACCATAATATGTCTAAATGGTAACCTATTATTTTCTTGCACTGTCATTTCATATTCTTGTAGTTTTACGTATGTAACATGGATATTGATGTTATGAATATTAATGTTAAATGTGATCATGGATGATCAAGTCACAATTGGTACTCAATATGGACATGGGACTAAATAGGATTTACAAGTTTATTTCAATGATGCTTAATGTCACTTTCAACGTTACAAATATATTACACATTTACCACCATGATTGATCCCTGGGAGCCCATGAGGTTGGGAAGGAGATTAAATGGGAAGATTATTCATGCTGAAATTATTTGATTAATTTTAAGAACATTTAATCAGAATTCTCCTTTTAACAACAAACTTAGCGAAAGCATGTATGTCATGCTTTATACAGTGATCTACAAGTCTAGTATGGATTAAATATTTTAGTGCAACAAAGTGAAAATAAGGCGACACATGTGTGCAAAATCACCTGCTCATCAAACACTGGACTTTGTGTGACACCCCATTAAACTTGTGATATGAAATTTGCTAACCTGATTACCTGCTTAAATAATATAAATACATTTTTATGTATCGGGTATTTGTTTATAAATATAACTCATGTTTTTGGAAAATTCCAATAAAATTTACCCTACATCCATACTATATATACAGGGTCTTCAATTTATATGTGGTAATTTACGTGTTTACTACTAATTTTGATAAGATTATAGGCGGATTTGATTAGAAGACTTTGTATTTATTTCCAAGAATTTAGGTTCGATTTCTCTTTAAATAGATTATATCCACAGATAATCAGGTTATCGCATCACAAGAATTTCTGGGTTATTGTGTATTCAAAAAACTTTTATACTACTGTCTGTCGACCTACAGTTTATACATCCCTCTTGCATTAATCAAAGATGGTTGTTTCTCCATATGTGACATTATACTGGACTTTTGGTACCAAACAGTATCACTATCATTTTCGAACATGAACGTATCCCCACATTTATTCCTCTGCAGGCACTTTATCTGATATAAATCAGATTAGATTTCATCTTTTCGCATCTGGCCTTCTGCCTCTCAGCAGCAGTCTTGGCCATATTTAGTGTAAGTCCAGTAGAGTCTTGCAAGAAAGTGCAGCAAATAGTCTGGTACAACTGGACCCCCATTCATCCATGTATACATTGTAGCAGTGTCAACTTATGACACTTGCAGTCAGACCAAAACATATACAGTTGTGATAAGAAATTACACATGTATTTTAATTGCCTTAAAATGGCTAGAATATTTCAATTTGGGAACTTGTACCTTAGAAGTGGATACTACAGGCAATGTACTTGTATAATTGGCCAAATTTGAACCAATGAGTGAGTACAATATGTATGTACAGTTGTTAGCAAAATAAATGGTAAATGATGGTAGATCTAGGGCCCACTGAGTTGAGGCTGTATAATTATGTTGATGGTGTACTTTGATGTAGTACTTTGTGAGACAATATGTTGTCATTTGAATCCAATTTTTCACAAGCGTATTAATAATTCGTTCACTTTCTTTGTTCAGGGAATGTGTGATAAGGCCATACTTTAATAGAACCTTATGTCAAATGAATGTTGTGTTATAAAAAGAACAGCTAGAGTATACACCACTCAATGTTGTGAAATGGTGTCAAAACATAAGTTTATACCATAGTGACAGGTTTCCACTAAAATATTTCTGTGTGTAGACATATCCTCATTTTGTGACTGACGGGACATAATTTTGTGACTGACGGGACATTGTTGGAGAGGCTGCATAGGAAATCAGTAACAACCAAATGATCAATCCTGTTGTCATTATCATTATACCATCCAATGTAGAAGATAATAAAACAAAAGTCAGCAGGTTGTACATCAAATTTAACATGTGGCAGTATTTAGGTACTGCAAATCGTGACTGACGGGACATTTACTCAAATGCTTGGCAAACATGTGTTTTTAAGTATGTATTCACGAGGATCACTCATAAGCTGCTTTTTATCTTTAGAACAGCTGATTTACTATCAGAATTGTCAATGTTCAACATGGGAAGCCCAAATTATAAATTGTTATTATTTTTAGGTATTATTATGTGTTTTTGGTATATAAAATTGCACAAAAAAAGGAAAAACTGGAATACTCATAACTATTTGATGGCTGCAATAATCTTTAAAAAATAAAAGGCGCATGAAAATTTGCGATTTACTTTTTTAAACAACATGTTCCATGTATTGCATTCGTGCTTTTAAATTTTTGTAAAAAATGGAACCTTTCTGTGGAATTGACCAGAATGAGATCCTCAGAGGGTTAATTTAGTGACGCTATCCCATATAGTGGGCAAGCGTCATCAAATTCATCCTCTGGGGAGCTCAATCTGCATGGCCTCATCTGCTATGGGAGACAGATTGAAGTTACCAGATGGTGAAGATGGTGATGTGCATCCATTGGGAACCTCAATTGTGCATTGTGTCGTCTGCCAATTTTGGGGATAGAGAGAAACTAAACTAAAAAATAAATGAAAGTGGCAATGACACTGTAGCTAAGTGTCAATGACACTGTAGCTCAACTTAAGACTGATAGATAATATACATTACAGTTAATGGAGCAATAAGGAACGCGGAAAGGTTAAATGTTTAAGTGACCAGAGGTCAACCAGAAGAGCCATATGAAGATTGGGATCAATTGGATATATACTGTTGGTAGTAAGGTATGCCAAAGTATTTAGTGATGCAAAGAGTAAAATCGAAGATGGCTACAGACATGCAGCCATGTTTTGGATCGAATATAATTCAAATTTTATAACTCCCATCTAGAAGTGATCCTAAAACTGATCCTGATGTCTAATATTTCAAAAACATTTCTCAAATAAATCTCGGCTGGAGGGTGTTCCAATGGATTCAAATGTAATAATCCAAGATGGCCTTTTACCTGATCAATAATTCCAGTTTCACTCCGTCTCATGAAGACACTAGAATCTCGCTTGGTGAACCTTCTCGCAGTACCCTCCAACTGCAAAAGAAAACCAGATTGTAGGGCAAGTTTCTTTTGCATCGTCATGTAATACTCGACAAGGAACTTCATTTAAATTCTTAGATAAGCCATAAAATAATATATGTACACTTCAACATGCATTCGCGCTGTGTAACTTGAAATCATGTCATGTGATGTCGCATGCAAGCCCCCAATTCTTTTCGTATTTTATGGATGTAACTTGCAAAATGATACAGAATATCGTTTAAGATAAATGCTAAATGCACGTTTAGTCTACAATTTGAGTGTTAAGTTAAGAAATTGATGTTAATTTTGTTGCAGTCCATGGAGTATGGATGCACATAGTATGGTCTGACATTTTTATGAGTAGAATGCGAAAAATGTCAAACCAACTTAATACAACTTGCATCCATACTCCATGGAACGCAAGCCAATCAACATCCATTTCTTAAATAATGGGATTCTAGAGAATTTCATTTTAAATAATAAGTTGTTTTGCCAAATCATTTTTTGTGTAAAACTTACATTAATTCCTGAGATGTGTTTCATTCAGGTCCCCAGATGGTGAATTGTTGATGTTACAACGCACAGAGGGAGCAACATCACTAAATTATATATAAACATACCTCATCTTCACTGGCTGGCATTGTGAGCGTCTTCCCAATCAAGACATCATCACCGGATACCCTCGTTCCCGGGGCTATAATCCCGTCGTCATCCAGTTTTTCGTATATTGCATGTCTCATACCTTTAAAATTAATTACATACAGGATCGTAAGTATTCAAAGGTATTAGCTTTTCACTCCCTCCAGAATTAATAGTTAACCTTATCTGTAGTAAATACAGTAATGCCCTAAGTAATTGACCCCTTAACCACAGTTGAATTATGGGTAACTTTTCAGGATTTAAGTCGAAAATATGGCTTGTTGCCATTCATCGGAAAGCTCTCCCTGAGAGCTTTCCGACGAATGGCAACAAGCCATATTTTTCCGACTAAATCCTGAAAAGTTACCCATAATTCAGCTGTGGTTAAGGAGTCGATTACTTAGGACATTACTGTACTCATCAGGGTTTCCGCTACTACGGCAGGCCGGCCGTCCAGCAGCCTCATTCCCCTCACCAACATTGACTTAATATTGGTCACAAAAGTGCCACAGACCTAGCTCAGTTCCCTTTTTACACAAGACGAGCGATCACCGACACTGATGATTAACAGATTGCAAGGAATCCTACACTTGGTGCCTGAATAAGACATGATCAGTAGCGCGGACCATGATTGTGTACAGTTGTCTACACCATCCTGTGTAACGCTTTGTCGGGCCAATATTTATTAGTAATCAGCCTCTCGCATTTTAATTTACAGTAGATTACTATCAATAATTCCCAACTTTCTGACCATTCCCAACTTTCTGACCAACTATTCCCCATCAAAATGTGCAATATACATCGTTAAGTCATTTGGGTGGGGGTTTATGAGCTACAACCATGAACACATGTGAGTTTTGGCAGTCGCTGTGACGAAAAGTGCAGAACTTTTTCTGCCAACACAAGGTCTGTGTCAAAGAAATGTTTATTTAAAAATAAAACAATTAAATTATTAATAGTTATTATCAAGTATTTATTCCCTATCCAATGAATATATAATTATCCATTATACGAATCCAGCATGAAGTCATCTCCGTCTGAGGAATGGCTTTTGCTTCTACAACAATTTTTTTTGATCGGAACTGTGAACAAAATACAAAGAAACCAGGCATGCAGAACATGTGTAGCATGTGCTCATCTCGTGACATAACACCTGTTACTGCTAGACAATGAGACAGCGTGTCTTTTGTTAACCGCGGTAGTCTTTGAAGTCCGCATTTAATATTGCTACTGTTTAAATAAAAGTGTTGTATCCATCGTGTACTGTTGTGCTTACATGCTTTTGATTCATTAACTTGAGATCTAAGAAAGACGATCTGTTTTAATTTGGTTTCTATACAAAGCTTGAATGTCCCTGCTTGTCTCAAGTGCAAGGAAATGGCTCCTTTCCAGTGATAAACATCCAAAATTTTCTCCAGACAGGGCGCCTGGTATGTGCTTCCAAATTACGGCCACATTCACCCAACCCCTAGCGGATACCCTGGTACTCATTGACCAAAACTGACTATAGTGTGCCTGTCATTTGCAGAATGAGGTCCCCAGAGGGTATATTTAATGATGCTATCCCGCATAGCAGGCTAGCATCACTAAATTCACCCCCCCTGGGGACCTCATTCCTTCTTAGGCCTCATCTTCGCTGGAAAGTTTCTTTATTATCAAATTTCTATAGAACTTCTCCACATAGATTCTATCTCTTTTTTAGTTTAGTTTGTCTATACACCCAAATTGGCAGACTGACACATTCTAGTGCTGGGACGGTTGTCCGGATAACCGGTTACGGTTCGGTTACGCGTGTCAACCGGTTGGAGGAGGCCACAACGGATAACCGTACTATTGATAACGATCATACTATCCTCGTAAATAAGTAAATAAGGGAAATAAGAGTATATCTAGTGCGGAACTCCCGTAAACATCGATATACTAGCGCACCACTAATATATATTTATATTTTAGTTTGTATGGGCTCAAAACTGAATTAATTTATACACATTTACAACTATTTGATCGCCGTAACGGGAACTCATTGTACGACCAAGACATCGTGTGTGATCGCATGTATATCAACGTTTCCGGGACGCGTAATAAACATTTGTTTTGCCGATATAGTGACCAGTGTATTCAATCTCGTACTGAGGGTAATACTGGTCACGGTTAACCGGTTATGGTTAGGTTAATGCCCGTGGTTAACCGGTTAGGAAAAAATCCCAACCGTCCCAGCACTAACACATTCCATAATCGAGGTTCCCAATGGGTGTACATCACATTATTCACCATTTGGTAACTTCATTCTGAGTCGATTGTCTCCCATTGCAGATGAGGGTATGCAGAATGAGGTCCCCAGAGGGTGAATTTAATGATGCTAGCCCGCTATGCGGGATAGCATCACTATATTCACCCTCTGGGGACCTCATTCTGCAAATGACAGGCACACTAAACTCAGGCTTGTAATTGACTAGTAGTGTAACAAACAACCATCTGTTGAAATTATTATCTGAAAATTTCCCCTCCAATAAATAGGACTCCTGCATTTCATTAAAGACATATTATGGACTTGTTCGGGTGCGTGAAACTGATAAATTAGTATTCAGGAGCTATGCCAACTGGAGGAATGTAGCATTCCACTAACATCACCGAAAATCTCAAGCAAATCGACTGTACCACTCAATTGAAAACATTGTCTGAACTATGCTAAATTGTAAATATTTACTACTCGAATCGGGAAGTTTCTATTGGCGATAAACTAAGGAAAACGATTTGGCCATCGGCAGTCACTACATTTAATTAATATATAAGAATGATGGTTTGTGTTGTCAATTTAGATATATTTGTAAAAATAACTACTTTGAACAAGATTATTCTCTATTTCTATCTGATCACCCTACTGGAGTGTTTCACATCACTTTAAAACAATTCAGTTGAAATTAGAATTGTTTCTCAAAAATGCACTGGACTATCAGGAAATGTTCAGTATAACTATATGACTGAAATATTCATCTGAACAAGAAATAAATTGATTTACTATAGAAACTTGACTAAAATACCCTATACATCCCTGGAGCTACATTGGACCGCATAACCTATACATGCTGAGAGCTACATACAGTAATGCCCTAAGTATATGACCCTTTAACCACAGCAGAATTATGGGAATTTTTCAGGATTTAGTCGGAAATATGGCTTGTTGCCATTCATCAGCAAGCTCTCACTGAGAGCTATCCAATGAATGGCAATAAGCCATACTTCCGACTAAATCCTGAAAAATTACCCATAATTCTGCTGTGGTTTTAAGGGTCAATTATCTAGGACATTACTGTTGGACAGCATAACCTATACATGCTGAGAGCTACATAGGACCGCTGTCTATTAGTAGTGAGTTACTCAATTATAAACAAGAGCATAGCTGGGGCATGGCTAAATTATACACCTGTTAATTTACTTGTAAACTGTTACTATATCAGGTAAATAAAGTTAATAAAGGGCTGTATTAAACTCATGTAACAGTAATTAGACAAAACCAATATTTAACCTTGGCTTGTATTTTTGGCTGACAGACACACATACAAATTTTGGTTCTGATCAAATAATCCAAACTAGGGTTATCGGTCAGAAACCAAAATTTTATGAAATCATGCACATTCTAAGTTGAAAAATGGCCATAACTCATGTAAAAATAATTGGACGGAACCTATATTTAAACTTGGCCTGTATTTTTCATTAAAAAACACATACCAACTTTGGTTCAGATCAAATAATCCAAAAGTTAACAGTCGGAAACCAAAAAAGGGCAGACATACTGATAACATAATACAAACAGGTGTATAAAAACTCTCTACAGGTCAGTACATACATGGGGTGAATTTGAACGTGCAGGCTGTAACTTGTAAGACATGCGCAGTAGAAAGATACAACGGCCAAGAAAATAAATGGCGACTATCACTAAACATTGTACTCCAGACTCGGATAGAGGAAGTTTTTATCAGGAAGATAATTTTTTAATACTGGGACCCATAATTTTCTTTCCCATTTTGTTGGCATCAAACTAGATACTTTTTATCTATGATATATTTCTAGTTTTGTGAATAACTAAACTTATTTCGTAAGAATATATATTATTATACCTTCTTTATATAGGCCTATTATAGAGAACGGGAGAGACATCCTACTCTTTTATATATCAGATTTATGGAGACATGGACTTAGTAAGAGCGTTCATTGCTTCAAAAGTGCTCCCTTGAGTGAGCGAGACCATTGGTGAATAGATAGAGCAACATTATGCCAATAAATATTATTTATCAACCATATTCCAAGTTTGGAGTACCGGTGACCACCAGCTGTGGCGGGCTGTAGCTTTCTACTGCGCATGCCTTTGACGTCAAACACGACGATGGTATTTTTCATATAATCACTGTTGACAATATTCTATCTTTTATACTATCTGGATCACTTATTAAGCACCTTTGTCTCATCAATATTTTTCCATTCAATTTTACATGTTTCCCGACCGTGTGCTATTTTAACCCCTTTTTTCACTGTTATTTTTAACATGTTACCCCTTTTTTCGCTGTTAATTTGTTAGCATGTTATCACCCCCAATTTATCAGGAACTTTAAATAATTTCTTCAATTTATGATTTTATGCTCTTCTGTATTTTTATAATATCTAACATATAGTTCTGTTTTGTTGATGACCATAATTAAGTCTTATATTTGCAATTGTATTTTATGTTTAACATGTCAAGCGTTTTAAAGCACTTCGGTGGATTTTACGCTATACAAATTATTTATTTTTTTTATTATTATTTTAGTCCCTTACCTTGTACATGCTCTCGGGTCGGTTTCTCAATGACCTCCTCCTGATCCATTCCTTTCTTGGATTCCGAATCTTTATAAGATCGGTAGAAGAAGGATCTAAATGAAAAGATGACGGTGTTAGAAAGTTTCAAACAGCAAAATTCTCAGTCTCAGAAAAACTTCAGACCCATATACATAATAGTGGGTCTATTACCAGCCATATTACCAGCCGTTTCTATTTCCGAAACACAAGATTCTGCCAACCAAATTCTGTGTTCTCAGGCACCTCCCTCGTCACTGTAATATTCTTTTAAAAAACGTCAGACAATTTTGTTCAATATTTTCTGCTAGAAATATTGAACATGTACAATGCAAATGAATGCTTTTTTTGTTTATGGATAATGTTATCCTGATTTTGGAAATTTCTTTTCTTTTAAAAATAGTTTCCCTCCCTCATCTAAAATTAGTTTTATTGGTCTTACTCCAAGATGAAAGTATCCAATCGCAATTATTAAAGGTACACACATGCCTGAGTTTAATGAGCCTGTCATGAACAGAATGAGGTCCCCATAGCGGGCTAGCATCACCAAATTCACCCTCTGGGGAACTCATTCTGCACATGAACTCATCTGCTACGACAGATATAGCCTCAGATGGAAGTTCCGAAATGGTGAATAATGTGATGTACACCAATTGGGAACCTTGATTATGCAATGCGTCATCTGCCAATTTCGGGATATAGAGAAACTAAACTAAAAAAAGAAATAAAATCTACGTGAAGAAGTTTCTATAGAAATTTGATAATAAAGAAACTTTCCAGAGAAGATTAGGCCTAAGCAGAAAGAAGTCCCCAGAGGGTGAATTGTGATGCTAGCCCGCTGTAACCCTATCGTAATGATTAACCCTTTGGAGAGTATTTATAACGTCATATACATGACATCCTGCATGAGTTTAACGTCAATGTCATCCAATAATTATTAACAAATTTGGGTCAAAAGTGTCCAATAATTCATTTTAATTGATGTGTATTTTCTGTTTATGTGTGCTATCATAATCTATTACACTTATACATTGGGACATTATATTAACCAAAATATCTCCAAGACAATTAATTTATAAATCAAATGATTAATTGAAGTTATGTCTACATCAAAATGACACTTCCTGAAACGACATATATGTCGTTCAACTCGCGAACCGTACAGCGACATATATGTCGTTCAACTCACGAACCGTACGGCGACATATATGTCGTTCAACTCGCGAACCGTACAGCGACATATATGTCGTTCTACTCGCCAAAGGGTTAATGTTACAAAGTTTGACGAAATTTGGGGGAAGGAAGCCCACATGTCTTTCAAGAAGTAACAATTTGACAAGATAGTCTCAGTATGCAGCACTCATAACCCTGCCAAGCCTTGAAATAGTGTGCCTGTCATTTGCAGAATGAGGTCCCCACAGGGTGAATTTAGTGATGCTACCCCGGATAGCAGGCTAGCATCACTAAATTCACCCTCTGGGGACCTCATTCTGCTGAGGTGCAAGCAGAATGAGGTCCCCAGAGGGTGAATTTGGTGATGCTAGCCCACTATGCGGGGTAGCATCACTAAATTCACCCTCTGGGGACCTCATTCTGCAAATGACAGGCACACTATTTCAAGGCTTGAACCCTTCCACGACTGGAGCTTCCATATATTTTGAGGAAAACCATGTGACATTGCATTCTCTTATATATGCGAGTCTCCCATAGGGAGCCTCGCATATATATTAAGAGAATACATTGGCCTAACAATATTTACCTAGAACTTGTAAGCCAGTGCATTGTCTTATATATACAAGGCTGCTGGGTGACTCGCATATATAAGAGAATGGCACGTAATCTCTAATGCTGCACCAGATCAGCTCCCATCATGTAAGGGTTAATTCAGATTGTTTGGCTTCGGCAATCTGCTACAACAAACCTTTGCCATGGTCCAGTTTGTTGCAGCAAATGATTTTTACATTGCTGATTGGCGTAGCCAATTATAAGGGCTGCAGTATGAATCTGAGTGTATTTGTTTAAAGACAGCAAAATTCTCTACTTTTCTCAAACTTTTAAGTCATTAAAAATAATCTTGATACATTCCAGATGATTCGATTCGAGACAATTCGAAATATCTTTTTCCCCATTTGATTCGATACAAAATGAAACCCCACCCAACCCAGCTCAAAATATGGTGCCAGACATTGGCAAAATGAGGTCCCCAGAGGGAGAATTTAGTGACACTACCCCGCACACCAGACTAACATCAATAAATTCACCCTTTGGGTTCCTCACTCTGCTTAGACATCTTCTCATCTGAAAAATATCTTTAGTTTTTTTAGTTTCTTTAGAAGGTTTCTTTTTTAGTTGTTTCTCTATATCCACAAATTGGCAGATGACACAATGTATGATCGAGGTGCCCAATGGGTGCACATCACTATCCGGGAACTTAAATCTGAGTCCAGAATCTAGACTCGAGATCTCAAAAAGCAGATGAGGCCAAGCAGAATGAGGTCCCCAGATGATGAATTTGGCAACACTAGCTCGCAATTCAAAGTGTCACTAAATTCACCCTCTGTGGACCCCATTCTGCAAATGTCCAGCACCATAGTTTGAGGCCTGTTCTGAATGAAGTATGTAACAGAGCTACAGTAATGCCCTAAATAATCGACTGCTTAACCACAGCAGAATTATGGGTAACTTTTCAGGATTTAGTGGGGAGAGCTTTCCAATGAATGACAAAAAGCCATATTTCCGACTAAATCCTGAAAAGTTACCCATAATTCTGCTGTGGTTAAGCAGTCGATTAATTAGGGCATTACTGTATCTGTATTATCAACTCACCTAAAGAGTCCCCTGTCGATGGCCGATGCATTCAGAATGACAGAATCTTCTTGGTTGTATCCAGTGTATGATGCAATTCCGACTATGGCATTAATGCCTGTGAATAAATTTATAAATAGAGCCAAATAAATTTGGTGTTCTCCCTCGTCACAGAAATTTCTTTTAAAAAGCCTCGTCAAATAATTTTTTTTCAATATTTCCTGTTAGAAATATTGGATTTGAACAACAAAAATGATTGTTTTTTTTCTTTTTCTGGAGTATGGTTTCATGGTTTTGAGCAACAAATAAATAGCATCCCTCCCTCATCTAAAAATTGAGATATAAATTCCTGAGAATACATTTATTTTAATGACTAATGGTAAAGAGTTAATACTTGATAAATGAAAATCATTTTATTATTGAACAATTCACAAAAAAATTACTGCTGTCCCTCTATTCGTTAAAATTAAATAATTGGACAAAAATTCAAATAAGTCTTTCGTGTGGTAAATCTTGTTCGAAAAGTTATTTTATACACTTGGTTATCGAGCTCACATGATAAGATCACACTCAAATCCTGTTTCTCAGCCCCACGCCCATGGTCCCGAAATCCCGGGCATGCAACCATTTAATATATTGGGGCAAATTTATAATCAGTATGAAATAACTGTGGCACGTTTGTATACAAACATACCTGAAAGCAAGATCGACAAGACAGGTTCCGGTTCAGATATCCGATTTAATACCATAACTATGTTCAATCATGAGTTAACCCTTCCAAGCCTTGAAATAGCGGGCTAGCATTACCAAATTCACCCTCTGGGGACCTCATTCTGCTTACACCTCAGCAGAATGAGGTTCCCAGAGGGTGAATTTGGTGATGCTAGCCCGCTATGCGGGGTAGCATCACTAAATTCACCCTCTGGGGACCTCATTCTGCAAATGACAGACACACTATTTCAAGGCTTGAACCCTTCCATGACGGGAGCTGAGTTAGTGATCCTGTGGCAGCACATTCTCTTAGTATTGCCTCGGATATATATGAGAATGCACTGGCTTACAAGGTAAAGGTAAATCTTGTTATGCCAATGTATTCTCTTTTAATATATATATGCGAGGCTCACTATGGGAGACTCGCATATATAAGAGAATGCATTGGCACAGGGTTTTCACAAAATTTCATGGGTTAACAAAGTGAACGAGAGCATTGCTAGGGCGTGGCAAAGTACGCCCTTTAGCCATTTTGTTTGTACTACCGCAATTTGAGCTTACAAAGAATATCTGATATACCCCTAATTTAAATGCCAAAATGTGGTCAAAGTCAAAGTCGAAAAATGGCCATAACTCATGTGAAAATAGTTGTACTTATTTAAACTTTGCTAGTAGTTTTAGATAGTTAGGGCAAGTTCGTATATGGGTTTCGTCCAATTATTTTTACATGAGTTCCAGCCCTTTTTCGATTTAGAATTTGACCGATTTCATAATATTTCGGTTTCCGACCGGTATTCTTGTTTGAAAAATCCAAACAAGAATACCGGTCGGAAACCGAAATATTATGAAATCGGTCAAATTCTAAATCGAAAAAGGGCTGGAACTCATGTAAAAATAATTGGACGAAACCCATATACGAACTTGGCCTGTATCTTTAGCTGGGAAAAAACACATACCAACTTTGGTTCAGATCAAATAATCCAAACTGGAGTTATCAGTCGGAAACCAAAAATATTAACAGACAGACAAATTCTAAATTGAAAAAGGGCTGTCACAACTCATGTAAAAATAATTGGATGGAACCCATATTTGAACTTGGCCTGTATTATTAGCTGGGAAACACATATACCAACTTTGGTTTAGATCAAATAATCCAAACTAGAGTTATCAATCGGAAACCAAAAATGTTAACGGGAGGACAGACAAACGGGAAGAGGACGGATGGACCAACTGATTACATAATATGACCTTTTTTCCAAAAGGGCGTAAAAATAATGGCAGCTGCAATCTCAGTCAAAACTGTGTTCGTGATTTTGGATGAAATAATTAAGACGGAATCGATCAACAAAATGTTACAAGCATCGGTTGGGAAATATTGGCCACGAACAACTGAAATTAGACCTGAAAATAACAACTCCAGTGGTGGAATGCTTTGTTTGCTCCCAAAATAAATAAAGAATACATAATTATATGTTGGCATGCTTTCAAAATTGACTGTGTGGCCGAACAATTTACTAGTTACTGGCCGGCATATAGATTTCAACTAGAGGTCATCCCGATTTACAAGCTACCAGCTGACAGTTCTCTGACCCATGTATATTCCATATGAAAGTGTCAATGACACTGTAGCTCAACTTATGTAGGGGAATAATTTAATGGTTGACAGTCAATGGAGGAATAGGAAAGGTGCTAATTGAAAAGTCTAACCTGTGCTAAAGAATTTAGTCATGCAAAGAGTAAATTCCAAGATGGCTGCTGGCAGCCATGTTTTTTGGCCGAATGACCCCAAAAAGACTCGTTCCCATCAACATGTCATTGTTAACATCCATGCAAATGAAGATCTGACCAAAGCCACGACCTGTAGCCCGCGCCAAAGGATTTAGTCATGCAAAGAGTAAAATCCAAGATGGAAGCTGGCGGCCATGTTTTTTGGCCGAACGACCCCAGAAAGACTCGTTCCCATCTACATGTCAATATTAACATCCATGCAAAATTTCATGATGATCAGACAAGCAGTACAACCTGTAGCCCGCGCCAATGAATTGAATTTTGAAATCCAAGATGACCGCTGGCAGCCATGTTTTTATGCCGAATGACCCAAAAATGACTCGTTCCCATCTACATGTCAATGTCAACATTCCTGAAAAATTTCATAAAGATCACACCAAAGGTACGACATGTAGTCCGCGCCAAAGAATCTAGTCATGCAAAGAGTAAATTCCAAGATGGCTGCTGGCGGCCATGTTTTTTGGCCGAATGACCCCAAGATGACTCGTTCCCATCTACATGTCATCGTTAACATCCATGACAAATTTCATGAAGATCTGACCAAAGCTACGACTTGTAGCCCGCGCCAAAGGATTTAATCATGCAAAGAGTAAAATCCAATATGGCTGCTGACGGCCATGTTTTTTTGTCGAATGACCCCAAAACGACTCGTTCCCATCTACATGTCATTGTTAACATCCATGACAAATTTCATGAAGATCTGACCAACGCAACGACTTGTAGCCCGCGCCAAAGGATTTAGTCATGCAAAGAGTAAAATCCAAGATGGCTGCTGGCGGCCATGTTTTTTGGCCGAACGACCCCAAAATCACTCGTTCCCATCTACATGTCAATATTAACATCCATGACAAATTTCATGATGATCAGACCAGCAGTACGACCTGTAGCCCGCGCCAATGGATTGAATTTTGAAATCCAAGATGGCCACCAGCGGCCATGTTTTTTGGCCGAATGAGCCCAAAATGACTCGTTCCCATCTACATGTCAATGTCAACATTCATGACAAATTTCATAAAGATCAGACCAAAGGTACGACCTGTAGCCCGCGCCAAAGGAAATTGTTGACGGACACACGGACGACGGACGCCAAACCATGGCAATAGCTCAAACTTACAAAGTAAGTTGAGCTAATAATGATTTACAAGTTACCGTAGGGCAGTTCTCTGAACCTGAAATATTCCATATAATGGTTTAATAGTTACCTGCCGGCAGTTCTCTGAACCTAAGATATTCCATAGATCTGGTTGTGACGAGAGGTTTTTGTGGATACAGCAATCCGTGAGCCAGGGTGTCCATCCTAACGTGGAAGTTTGTGATGTACACACCCATAGCTTGTTTACCCATAGCACTTTGGTAGGTGTTACGAGGAGACTGAAAATAAAGCCACATTCATAGATATATATATAGGAAGTTTGTGATGTACACACCCATAGCTTGTTTACCCATAGCACTTTGGTAGGTGTTACGAGGAGACTGAAAATAAAGCCACATTCATAGATATATACAGCCAGGTTTACAAACATATGAGCTGAAAAAAGTAGATACAGGAGCAGGCAGGACGGGGAAAAACACAATAAAATTAATCGTCACCACCACAATTGACAAACAGCAGAATTGTCCATGACAACCCTGAGTTTAGTGTGCCTGTCATTTGTAAATACTAAATAAAGCCTGGGGTGGGGGGGTAAATGATGTTTCTGCATGTTGAACCGGCTCGTATACACAAGGACTCTGCCATCTTAAAACAATGACTTCAGGTGTAACTAGTGCAGCTCGGAGACTGATAAGCAAAGTTTTAATATGATCAGATATCTATAAATTCAATTTTGTATTGTTTCGTTTTCTATTTTTTGGGCCTAATGGTAAATGCGGACATTTGAAAGAATTGAATACAGTCGAGTTGCTAACTAAAACAATTGTTACCTGGTTGTGATCAGGGAATGGAATGATAGAGGCACACACTCCGAGGATCATGGCCGGGTGGATCTCACAGTGGGTGTAGGTCGAACAATACGTTGTCCCTTCCTTCTCCTGGAGGTCATCAGGGGTCATGGCTAACATGACGATATCCTCTTCTAATGTGTCAATGTACTCAACCACTCCACATGCTACCAAATCCTGCCAACTGAAGATGGAAGTAATTATTAATACTAACATGTAATGTACTCAAACAAATCCTCTAACTAGAGTTCAATTAATTATTAATACTAACAAAGGGTTTCCACTAGGGTTAAAATGTAGGTTCTGTAGAACCTAGGGTCTGTAGAACCTAGATTAGCTTTTGTTTGAGATAAAATTTAAATAGTCAACAGTAAAACACAGATGGCCGCTTTGCTATGATCTGTTGCAGTTTGTGGTGATAGTAAATCAAATACGCAACCT
The DNA here is from genome assembly GCA_032622095.1 of Siphonodentalium dalli. Classification (NCBI taxonomy): domain Eukaryota; kingdom Metazoa; phylum Mollusca; class Scaphopoda; order Gadilida; family Siphonodentaliidae; genus Siphonodentalium; species Siphonodentalium dalli. The sequence continues at coordinate 30,913,704 of CP136062.1, forward strand.
GTACAAAGTACGCAACTGCTCGAGTGCTACCAAATTCTACCAACTGAGGTTCAAGTAATTATTAACAATACTGATCACCAGATAATAAAGGACGTAGGGACGGGGGGGGGGGGGGGGGGGGGGGGGGGGGGGGGGGGGGGGGGGGGGGGGGGGGGGGGGGGGGGTGGGGGGTATGGATGTGATGAACTTAGGTAAAAATTTTCAACTGTTGGATATTTCAAACTGAAAATAAGTTAAGATTGTTTGTTCTGGTGGTTCATGTTAGCAACCAATATTTAGTGTGAAACACCAAAGAACTTGAACAACTCAACTGACTACAAGGATAAATACCTCTATCAACTACACAGACAAATACCTCTAACTGGCTATTAACTACACAGACAAATACCTCTAACTGGCTATTAACTACACAGACAAATACCTCTAACTGGATATTAACTACACAGACAAATACCTCTAACTGGCTATTAACTACACAGATGAATACCTCTAACTGGCTATTAACTACACAAACAAATACCTCTAACTGGCTATTAACTACACAGACAAATACATCTAACTGGCTATTAACTACACAGACAAATACCTCTAACTGGCTATTAACTACACAGACAAATACCTCTAACTGGATATTAACAACACAGACAAATACCTCTAACTGGCTATTAACTACACAGACAAATACCTCTAACTGGCTATTAACTACACAGACAAATACCTCTAACTGGCTATTAACTACACAAACAAATACCTCTAACTGGCTATTAACTACACAGACAAATACCTCTAACTGGCTATTAACTACACAGACAAATACCTCTAACTGGCTATTAA